>OX235279.1:126812437-126833727 GCA_944472155.2 Trichobilharzia szidati | reverse complement strand
AAAAAAAACAGAGAAGAGGAAGGAACTTTGGTCATGGCAGCACAAATTATGCATGTCCATAAGCTTATTCCTTCGCTCGCGTGTGTGTGTGTGTGTTCAGATCGACGTGTGGGTGGCTGTGTGTGTGTGCGCATGCGTGCATGAATACAGAGGCAGTGATATTGGTTGTTGCAACAACAGTACTGGTAGTAACAGGTAATGGTGGTAGCTGTTTTGACCGTCGTCAGTCATAAATGTAGGTGTATAGGTGTACACATGCATATATGTGTATCATTTCATCATCATATATCTGCTACTGCGTTTTTTTTGCAGAATTTGTTTACTATAACTTCTTTACTTTATTTCCTTGTTTTTCCCCTACGATAATGATTAATTGACTTTAGTAGAGATCACCTGTTATTATCGTCATCACTATTACTATTATTATTATTCTTATCATCCCCTTCCCCTCAAATAGTATCATTTCATTAGTTTGTTACACCTACGACTCTTCTTAGTAATGTGATATGCTAAGAGTATTCATAGTATCATTACTAAAAATAATAATAGTGGTGATGATGATGATGATGAAGATGATGATAATTTCCATTTCTCTCTTTCTTTTTTCGCCTCCCTATCCTTCTTCAGATTAATTATTGGTGGTGTAAGTGTTTAATTACTTCACAAAAAAAAATTTGTGCTGATTTTTTCTCTCTTTTCAATTTCCCTTTACGGTGTAAGTAATGCATTCTGGAAAAAAGAAATGCAAACAAACCGACAAGCATACGCTCACTCACTCACTCACTCGCTGGCTCGCTCTCTTGATAGAACGCAATCACGCACGCACGCACCCATACATATATACGTGCCTGCAAATCAGCATTTGAAGACATTGGTGCATTCATTAACAGTTTTGAGGTTGCACTTTTGTTAGTTTCAATCTAATTTGTAGTAATGTAAGATAAGGGTAATGAAGTAGAGATTACCGATAGATAGATAGGTAGATGGATGGATGGATATATGCATAGATAGAGAGATTACGAGATACAGAAAGAGAGAGAGAGAGATAGCGGAAGCCAGATATCTTGATTAAGCACTCATTTGCAGAAGGACTATGAATATAAACCAATCTGTGGAAAGTTGCTACACACCACATATATACACGTATGTATATGCCAAGTATGGATAAATGCAAACTACCCAGAATATCCAATAAAAAGTTCATCAAATACACAACACAGTGTTAAAGATAATCGTGAAACAGAAAACACAGGACGACAACAACAACAAACGAGGACAATGTCAACATCTACCTTTTAAATTTATTATTTTTTTAAGGAAATTCAATCCTTTTCAGGCTTAAAAGTTTGTAATTTAGTTTTTTTTAATATTTACACAAAATGTCACTATATTTTTAGATGAAGTAACGATTTGCATACTAAATTAACTTTTGAAGAGTTAATTGTCATAAAAATAAGGAATAACAGCAATCAAAGCAACCGTCAAATGCAATGTATCAGATAACTCTATAAAATACACTGTGCTTAATATAAGACATCGATAGTTCGTTTTATTCAAAGTATTAACTAGGCTGCCCTACATTGATTGGTCACTAAGACGTAACTTTCCTTACTCTGCCTAAACCTTAGTTCTGGCTGAATTCTTTGAGTCATCTGTATTTTCGAGGTTTTGCATACAACCTGGTTGATGAGTAGTGACCAGTATCAAACTGTGATTCAGGGGTTCCTGATGATTACCTCAAATAATTTTTTACTGCTGTAGGGTGCTAAAAGGCATCAATCACGGCTTAAATAGCTCAGTGATAGCATCGTGAAGTGAAGTACTCGGTCGAGAGTGTGGTTTGAATCCCGAGGGCAGGGTAACATCAGAGCTTGTGAATACCACAAGCTTGAAGCCTAGCCTCATAGGCTTCTGTCACTTCTCTGCAAGCATATAACATTGACTTTCCTTGCTGAACATTTCAAAACAAATCAGTCCCAATACCAAATTTGAGTATTTATTGTGTCAGTTTATAGTTCTATTTAGAGATATTTCTTATATATTAAAAAGTCTTTTTCTATTATAATTAACTTGCTCAGATTTTTTATTTTATTTTACTCAGTCTACTGCTTATTCACAAATACCTGAATTCAGCGTGGATTTCCTAAATTTTGTTTGTTTTCAAAACCGCCATTAATAGTGTTCACCGGATCATCTATTGTGATAAATTTCTATTAGAAACTGGTGTGGAATTTCACCTCTTTGAACTGCATAAAATGAAAATTACCCTGAGTTCATAAAATTGTTTTCTCATCCTGGTTGGCCACTGTTTGCTAGCTAATGTTCCCAAAAGGTATTTACAAGAAAGAGTGAAATCTAGACAATGTACTCGAATCTATGCATACACTGAACTGACATGTGAACATTTACTCAGTTAAATTAATTAGTCTGTCTTGTATATTTAGCTGAAAAGTTTTTCGCTAGATTATTATTCTAATAACCACATATATTTTTCTTAGAGATTCATAAATAAACATTAAATAAATAGAGGGCAGTATAAGCAGGTCGTTTGTGTTTACGTTCAAAAGGTTAATATAAAAGTTGTATTAAAGCTAATTCGTAATAAGATTTAACAGTTAGCCTTATCGACTGTTATCTCAACTGAAAAAAGACACCATTTTGGATTTGATTTAGATGAAGTGTTATTTGATAAGAACGTGTATTTCTTTGTAATTCACTGTCCTAGATACACCTTAGGGAGTTCATGGCATAGGAGCCTGAAGTCTTTAACTATTCAGTGCCACTTTTAATGCGGTTCCGAAGCATTGACTGTAATATCTAGAGTGACTGTGAAAAAGTTACCAATCAAAGTGAAACTTTTAAAAAACACCCCAGTCTGGTCATCCACATGCTCAGATGTAAATAACGAAACGATGAAATAAATAGCGTCATTTTAAAAGCGAATAAGTTATACTTTTCTAGAGTGACGGAAGTCGTGAATATCACCCATAGAAATGTCGAATTATGTAAATTGGGCCCAAAAGCCCACCTTGTTATTAGCAATGTATCACTGTCTTGAATCGATTCCTAGCTTAAAGATAGGAAGTGGATTAGTAGAGAGTGTTGACCACCTCCCTCATTTGAGAAGTTGCGTTAGCCCCAGCAGATTGATTGCTGATGAAATCTCAGCAGAGATATAGAGGGTTTGTTTGCCATTTGCTAACTTACACCATCTCTGACGTGGACGTGATATCCGACTGACTATCAACCAAAGGACGTGTATACTAATAAGTAGTTCGCCCCGTCCTCCTTTATGGATGTGACACATGACAACTGAGAGTAGGAGACATGAAAAGGCTAGCTGTCTGCGCTTCATCTCGCCTACTAGGTGGTATAATAGGGTAAGCAATATTGAGATTAGGCGTCGAGTGCGAGGTAAGAAGGTAAAATCATTCTACAAAGTTGTGAAGTTACATCAATTCAGATGGTTAGAACATGTGTTACGTGTGCCTAGGCATCGTCTTCCTCAACGGGCAGTGACATAGGATCAGGTTGGAAAAGAGTTAGTGGTGGTCAAACCAAAACATAGAATCATCCAATGAAATCCATAACAATTAGTTCAAGTCAGGTACGTATGCAGGTGTAGACTGGCTGGCTGGTTGGGGCCACCGAGATGTAAAGGACCAAGAAGGCTGGAAACAATTGGTGATATGGTTCAAAATCATCGCCGTCAACGGTGTAGATGCATTCACTCCTTGTGATGTAACATATCCGATACAACTCTGTTGTTCTTCCATATTACTAATCTTTTCCCCTCACGCTTCTGTTCATTATCTCTCTTTACTCTCTTTTCTTGCTTTGTGTGCTACATGGAGTGTGGCAACTCGAAATGATGCACTTCTGAGCAAAGTTGTATACCGAAAACAGTCAGTCAGTCACAGAATAAATGTACCTTGTTTTGTCACTAGGCAGTAAGCAATGTTACGCACCTGGTCTACACTGGATTATATCAGTCCAAACTAACCACAGGACTAGATACAAGAAAATAGTTCCTCACTACCTGGTGTTCAGTCAAAGCATCTAATGCAGGTCAATCGTGGTCCCAAATAGCTCTCTGACAGTAACACTGGATGGTGTGGGTCCGAAACTCAGAGTGGATATGAGTTTCTCTAGGATTTCGGATATACCTTGCTGACGACTGCAAACAAGCATGAAATCCAGGTCCACAGCTTCCTGCTGATTGCCTGCAACACGTGTGGCAATTTTTAAATTCTACTCTTACACTAATTCTCGATAAAGTTTATATATATATATATATATATATATATATATATATAGGGCGAGAGAGAGAAGTGAATAGTTGCAAATTGAGCTGGCATTTCTTTGAACAGATTTCGCTATGCTATGATACCATTGGCTGATCTCAAGAACAGCGTTTAGAAAAGTCTAAAATTTGACAGTTGGATTCAAACTACTAGTAATGGCATGTCGTGCTGATATTGAATGAAAATTTCAAGCACCATCAACCAGAAGTAGAACAAGAAAGTGACTGAGATTGTAGTGCTTGTGGAAGGAAACTGAAGGAGATTTCTGAGACGCTCTGAATGGTTTGCGAAGGCGGTTGAGAAATATTCAAGACCAAATAGGAATCGTATGTACAAGGGTTCCTATGGAGACATGTGAGCTTCATACAATAGTATGGAAATTCCCAAAGAATGCATGATACAAGCGAAACAGCTGATACCAGTGTTTGGCAACGCATTGGAAAATAGACAGTGGCTCAGCATCTCCGCTGCACAAAGCTGAGATCTGAGGAAGATTTAATAGTGTTATTCTTCTACCTGTGAGCCCCCTACAGCCAGTGAGACGATCACGTTAAAGTTCACAGTTATTTTTTTGAATGGCTTTAATATGTTTCAGGGTTAAAAATGTTCACAATTTTACCGGGGTCACACATATAGTGTTTTAAGATTATAGTGCATACGTTTCACTGAATAAATAATCTTTCGATAGAATTTCTTCTTACTAAAATCCTTAACTCCCATATTCACAACTGTACTCAATCAAAAATCTTTCGAATGGTAAATATAACAACTCACTTTTTGATTATGTCAGTAAGCTGTTTCTAGATAATTCAGGATGAGGACTGTGGTTCAGTAACCTTGAAAAGCAGTTTCTCCAAACACTGAGTGAATTCATGGTCAGCATCACTCAAAGAATATGTTCAAACTGTAATAATCATTAAAGAGACAAAGTGCTCACTATTTTGTTTCATCATTCCCAACTAAAACACCAGTTTTCAAGTGTGGAATTTTCATTGGCTTGATTCATTTAAATTTCAATTGCTCACTAAGTGATAAAAGTTAGAAATCATGGTCGCTATATAACCTAAAAGTCATCGATTCATCCTTTGAGAGGGTTCATGGGTTTAGACTACTGGTGAGTCGCAGTCTAGGACGAAACACTTATCCAATTCACACTAAAGTGTCACTGATAAATGAAACGATATGTGGGAATAAGAATAATTAAACATTTTTGAAATAGATGTGCAAGACAAATGCTTGTCTACAATGTACACTTTCAGAAGCCTAATACTTCTGTAGGATAGTTTAATGAGTTGCATTATTAAGTGAACGTCAGAAATGCACTTTTGTTTCAGAGATACCTTTAAATATGGTATAAATTAAGTGTTTCACTTCTTTGATTCTAAAAGAGTGTTTTTTCCTTTTTTCTATTCCCAGCATTCAGAGTGGCTTTCGGCTTTGGAGTTTCAGTAGAGTGCTGTTTATACGGACCGGAGTTGTCAACCTCAGTACAACCTCTCCGCTTTCCCGGGATTACTACTGGTCAGTAAAGTAGACGAGGTTTAAAGGTGATTTCGACTAGGAATCAATCCTTGATCGGCTGCGTGGCTGGTGAACATTTTATGATTAAAACACCAGTGCACTTTAGAAATATAATCCCCGATGCTTGATTAAAAGTGCTAATACACGTTGTGTTGGTAGTATTGCTGAAAAAAGGTAGATTAAAACATTTATTCACTGTGTCAGTTGTCAAGCAGTATGTTCCAGAACAGTTTTTAATCAGTTTCAAATAACTTTTAGGTTTAACTTCGGTAACCCGCATTAAATGAAGGAGTACAGTCATCATTTCCTGTGGAAAGCGTCAGTGTATTGAAAATCAGGGAAAGTTATTTCAAAAATATGTCAGTTGCTTGAATTGTATGATCATCAGCGGATTTCGACAGTGAGCGTTTATTAGATCTTTTTTTATTCCTTCACGTTCCCAGTGGAACATAGGGCTTCAAGCTAGAGGCTTGAAGTTTCCGTAGTAGTGTTTTTATTTTTACAGTGTGGGGTTGCTAGCCTCATGCCCAACCTCTTCTCTTCGCCAGCTTTTAGTTCTGGCTTAGTGAGGTAAAGGAGTGCGCCGGCCGAGGATCGAACCCCGGACCATGTGCATGGTCGGCGAGCGTCCTAACCGCTATGCCACCGATGCACCTTATTAGATCTTTAGGAACTTAAAATTTACGTCACTTTTAATTGATGTAAATCAGTAATTTGGACAGTCTCAAGGTGGGCAGTATCACTCATCTCAGATGAGGGTACACCGAGCTAAGGAGTCATAAGCAAGGAAGAACACACATCCCGCCTTCTTCTGCTGGATAGCATCAGCTAAATAACCTAACTTATAAATGATGAACTACTCAAATGGATTACGTTTCTAGTAGTTCGCCAAACAGTAGCAATATATAGTGTAATGATAATTAACGAACGGGGAGAATGTCGGAAACATGGTAAAATGTGACTTCATATTAGATTGCTTAATGTAATACAAATTGATAAAATGTTAATAACTGGGTGACGTTTCGAGCACAATTTATTACTCATAATCATACCAATTTCTTCACATGACAGAATAACTTGTTTTACATGGTTTTACTCCCCCCCCTCCCCGTATTTGAACTGCATTTTTCCAGATATCTGGTATGAGTGTTACGTTACTCTTGATTCTGAATCGAGAAACAAAAATTCTGTCATTGAACTCTCGCTCTGCAGCTGATCATATTACTTTTTAATACTGTTACCCTGCCTAACCGTATTGCATAATTACATGCAAGCGCATGTATTGCAATGACCAAGCTTTTTTTTGGTTGTTTAACTTAACAGGGTCAGTCATTTTCTGTCTGACTAAATTTCTGTCTTCAGATGGCTGAACTAACTCTGTTCTACTATTTTTACCTTTGTAACTGACCTCAAAGTATCTAAGTGGTATTTGGTGAATCATGTTATGTTTCTGAGCTGGGCCTATGCAGTCCTTAAGATGATAAAGTTTGTGATGTTTGAGTGAATTGGTTCGTTTAAATGTTACTCTACTTTCAGCCTCACGTGGAACTACTGGCGTTCCTTCTTTATATGATGCTACTGTTGAGGCCTTGAATTTTTTATTATTTATAATATTTTCCTTACTACTCTAATTTAATAAGACCCTTAAGAAGTGTACTGATATGATTATGAGCTATAGATTCATTGTCATTGAAAAGTCATCCCGTATCACTCACTCACTGTGTTTTATATCAGATAAGCACATCTAATATAGAAATAACTGCAATAATTGTTTCTTTGTAATTATAACTTCTTACAGGAATTCAACATAAGCTAACATTAGTTAGAGAGCCATTGGAAAACCTGGGAGTACTGGACAGCTGCTTCATCCTAGTTTGAGACTCTTCAGCAGTACGCACCCACCGGGAGCTCGTTAGAAGTTAGAATTCATGGGCCATTGGATCAGGTGTCTTAACGGTCTACGAGCTCGCCTTGTAACCGGAAGGCCCTGGGTTCGAACCCCATGGTGTGGTTGTATACTGTGAAGAGTCCCAAACTAAGGCGAAACAGCTGTTCAGTACTCTCAGGTTTCCCAATGGCTCTCTAACTAATGTCAGCTCATGATGAATTCCTGTAACCGATCAAATCCATACAAACCAACACTTGAATATAACTTCTTATTAAGAAATACTCACCATTTACTAGGTCAGTATCGTATAAATATATATACATATATATATATGTGTTTGTGAGGCTCAAATATTATGTAACAGTTGTAGGTCAACCAACTTGCAACCAGAAAGATGTACTTACTTACTTAGTAATAGGAATAAAAAGTGGAATAAACACAGTTTATAATAAAAGAGTGCAAACCGTAGGTGTGTACACAAAGTCAGCCTTACAGAAAAGGTAAAATGAAGCCAACAAGATCAAGAAACAACAAGGATAGCAGGATAGAAGGAAGATAAACATTTAAATTTGTAAATAAATTGAAACAATTTGACAGTTTTGTTTAAACTATTTATGGTCAAAAAAAGAAAAAGAAAATAATCTAACGAATACTTTCCGTTAACAAGATTAGATACTAGTAAAGACTTGGAGTTATTTAAGTCTTTAAACTGCTACATTAATTTTAAATAAATAAAGGGTATTAATTACAGTCTAATGATATTAAAGAAATATGGTAAATTTGTAGGACATACGTTTATTTTCAACTTCTTTAACAAAAATTTGGAACTTTTCATGTTGACTGTCTATACTACTAATGAGTATGATTCAGCTAAAAGTGAGACAGAATGGAATAAGAGAGCATGATTATAACATGAATGATCTTTACTAACAGTCTTGACCTGGAAAGCACCGAATCCATATACTACTGATGACTCGTATACAGCAACCTAAAGCAAGGTGTATTGAGTGAAGGAATTATGGTAGCTCATGGTCTGAATAATTTGGTGGTAAATTCATTGGTCTGCATTCATTAGGACTCTGCAAGAACTGGCGAGGAATCATGCTCCTGTCTACGCCAAGCAAAATCCTGAGTCGCATCATCCTGGAGAGAATAAAGGACGCACTGGATACAGAACTCCGACCAGAACAAGCTGGATTCAGGAAAGGCAAATCATGTTCTGACCAAATTGCAACTCTACGCATCATCATCACAGAACAAAGCATGGAATGGCAATCAAACCTCTACCTCAACTTTAAAGACTTTGAGAAGGCCTTCGACAGACAGCGTTGACTGCGAAGTAATTTGGAAACTACTCGAGTACTATCGTGTACCCCATATATTCATCAACCTTATTCAACAACTGTACGACAAAGGCACATGTCAAGTGATCCACAACGGAAAACTCAGCGAGGCGTTTGGAGCAAACACAGGAGTCAGACAAGGGTTCTTATTATCACCAATGATATTCCTAATTGTGGTGGACTGGATTGTGCGTCAGACAGTGGGAAACGAGAAGACAGGGATATCCTGGACCGACGTGAAGAACCTAGAAGACCTGGATTTCGCGCGTGGATGATTTATGTTTGAAGTCACACAAAATCGAAGACTTACAAGCGAAAACCGACAAACTGGTCGAAGAAGCAGCCAGAGAAGACAGGACTCCAGGTGAACATAGACAAGACGGAGGTTATGAAAATAACCAACCAACCAACAACAGCAGCAGCAACATCCAGCGCCAATCACCATCAACGGGAGGGAATTTGAAAGAGGTTACTTCATTCACTTATCTAGGGAGCATTGTCTCAATCAACTACAGGAGGAACGGATGAGGATGTCAAATCGAGAATCGGGAAGGCGGGAAGCACATTCATCAATCTGAAACCAATCTGGAAATCTTCGTCACTCAACTCAACATCAACAACAAAATTCGGATTTTCAATACAAACTTCAAGTCAGTCAGTTCTTCTAAACGGGTCAGAAACTTGGCGGCGGGTCACAAAGAATATTTGCAACAGCCTGTTGCAGACCTTTATCAACAGCTGTCTTCGTTCTATACTCACGATCAGATGGCCGGAAAGAATCACCAACAAGAAACTATGGGAACGAACAAAACAAGAACCAATCACCCAACAAATATGCAGGAGAAAGTGGAGATGGATTGGACACTCACTGAGGAGGACGCTGGGTGACATCGTGCGTCAGGCCAGTGCTCGAGTGTAACGGGAAAGGAAGCGGTGAGTGGGAAGTCCAAGGGTGACATGGAGGAGATCGTGTGAAGAGGAGTTGAAACAGTATGGACTAAGATGGATGCAAGTGAAAAGTACAGCAGAAGACAGAAGCAAGTGGAGACGTGCAGTTGAATCCCTATGTTCCACTAGGAGCCCAAGGGAACAATAATAATAATAATAAATTCATTGATTGAGTGAGTGAGACAGCTTCCGATCCAGGAGGGATTATGAAATGCAGACATGTCTTGCTCATCAGTACCGATAAGCCCAACATCTAGGGTAGACAGTGTTACGTCTGCATTAATTTTTAACAAAATCTAACAGTGAAAACCTTTGAAGAATGTAGCCGATAAGTATGACAAAAAGGTATGAACAATATTTAAACAGACAGTACTGTGAGTCATTTAGACAATGACGTTAAATTAGTACTCAGTAATGCATTAACTTCCACACAATTTGTAACATTCAGGTAAAACTTGTATTAAAACGATGGGAGAGAAAGATGGTGTATTGGTTTTATTTTAACAATGTATTCAAAGTGATGCAGTGGACAACAAAGCACAAAACATCACGTGCGAATTGACATCATTACGGAAACACTGTGGTCAAACTAGTTTTCTTAGTACTAAGGTTACATGTCTTGGTCTTTCTTAGGATAATGACTGTGTGCTTCTAAAGAGTCGCATATGATAACAAAGTACTCCTGCTTTGTTTCGCAAGATTCTCTGATAACTCGCAACATTCTGAGGCAATCGCACACACACACACACATTCAAGCTTGCCTTTGGCGGTGTTGATAGTGCCACAGCTTATGTACATCTGAAATAAGTGTATAAACAAAACACAAAATACAAGTCCCCTGTCAAAAATTGAAACTTTTATAATTTGGTGTACTGTGTAATACATTTTTTTCTCTTGAAACTGTGTCTCTCTTAAACTATTACATTCGGTTGTAACGATATCTGAATTATAAACACCAATATAGGCTCTACGAAATACCGACGAGAGAAATAGAATGCATAGGACAGGAAAACGAAAGTGAAGTTTGTTATTATTTTTTTTTCGAAATCTTTTCAAGATTCGTAAAGTTTCTTCCCAAGTGGTGGTATAGGCGAAAAGTCAAGTAAAGACAAACTGACAAACTACCTGTTTACCAATATGTCCTGATTTTTTTGTTGAGAAACAAACAAGCGACGCACAGCGCAAGAATAGTAAATAAATAAGTGAAAGGTAGCAACGATGCGTAACTAGTTCACCCGGATACAATCTGTAGTATAATGTGCCCCTCTTCTATGTTTATTTTGCTTCTTATTCTACGCATAACTAGAAAAACAAGCATAAATCTGACTAAATACCAACTAATGGCTTACATACATGCATAACTGCGCAATTACATGATAAACATATACATATATATATATATATATATTTCTTGTCGCTAATGAAGTTTAGTTTATTAGTTTACTAGGAAAATTACATGTTTGAATATAAACACATTAAGGAGCGTTTATCGGTAGGGTAAGGAAAATATACAGCTGCATTTTGGGAATTCTATCATATATCAAGTTGTGAATTAAGTGAATGAGTAGCAGTCGATCGCTATATGAACCTTATTAAGCAGTCATTACAAGCTACGTAGATGATAAACACAGGAGTTGATGTGGACCGCTAGTCACCTTTTAATTTACCCTTGTGTAGCGAGGTGTTTATCTGAGAATTTTATTCCTTTCCGTTCCCAGTTAAAAACAAGGCTTCATGGTTACGTTTTGAAGTTTCAGTAGAGGTGGTGTAACTTTCATGGGGTGGTGCTGCTATTCTCACGCCCAGCCTGCCCACTATACTTGGCCTACTACCAGTTATTATTATTATTTCCTTTAATTCCTAGAGGAACCTAGGACTTCAGCCGCGGTTCTCCATTGCGTTCAGTTCTCTGCTAGAGTCTTCACCTGGCTCCAAGTCTGCCCACACGTTTTCATCTCCTCTTCACATCACCTCCTCCAAGTCACCCTCACCCTTGGACGACCAACTCGCCACTTCCCTTTCGGGTTCCACTCGAGCAATGGCTTGTCTAGTGATGTCACTTGATGGTTTGTTTCCTCAGAGTATGGCCAGCCAATCCATCTCCATTTATTCCTACCTATTTGTTTCACAATCGGTTCCTGGTTGGTTCGCTCATTACCAGAGATCGCTGTTGCTGATCTTTTCTGGCCGGCCATCTGATCTTGAGTGTTGAGCGAAGACAGCTGTCGATGAAGGTCTGTAGTTTGTTTGAGATGCTCTTTATGACGCACTGGCCAAGTCTCTGATCCGTATTGTAGCACTGACTTCACATTGGAGTTGAAAATCCGGATGTTATTTTTGATGCTGAGTGCTGTTGATCTCCACACAGACTTCAGAGTAGTGAAAGCCTGTCTTGCTTTCCCGATTCTTGCTTTGATATCCTCGTCAGTTCCGTCCGCCTGTAGTTGAAACGATGCTTCCTAGGTAGGTAGGTAAAAGAGGTTGTTTCTTTCAGGTTCCTCCCATTTATGCTGATTGTTGTCTGTTGTTGTTGCTGCTGTTGGTATTGGCCAGGAATCTTCCTCACCTCTGTCTTCCCCATCTTCACTTGATGTCCTATCTTTGATGCGTCTTCTGCCAACTTGTTGCTTTTCGCTTGCATATCTTCCAGTTTGTGTGAAATCAGACATATATCATCGACGAAGTCCAGATCCTCCAAGTTTTTCGTTAGGATTCATCTTATGCCTGTTTCCCCCTACTGCCAGTTAGGCGACGTTTAAGGGCTCTTCGGTCGGAAACTGAACCCTGGAAGATGTGCGTGTTTGGGGAGTATTTTACCACTGACCCCCTGGCTTACCAGATATGTGGATTTTACTGATCATTTAATGTTTCATGTATACAAAATGGTCATTTTAAACTGGCTCTTTTTTAACTAATCTACTAAATTCCCGCCTAATTAAATTTTTCATATCAATTTTTAGGGTCCGGACTTCACCACTTATAGTCTTATCCATTATTGTTTGCAGCTGTCTGTAAAATTCTCCCATCGTCTCTTGGACTGCGTTGTTTGCAGAAGTTTGGCGTTAGATAATTATAGCTTTCCTACCCAATGAGTTGAATCTTGCTACGCGTTATCATTGAACAGAGCACAAAACGGAAGTTGACTACGTACCGTAACTTCATCGACTTTGAAAAGGTGTTCGACAGCATCAGCAGTGAAGTAATTCAGTACTGCATGGTTCCCCCAAACCTTCAAATGTCTCACTCATTCAAGTGCTATATGGTGATACCACATGCCAGAGGATTCACAATGAAAACGTCACAGAAAGATTTGAAGGGAAGACAGGAGTAAGACAAGGCAATCTACTATCGCCGATGACATTCATAATTGTGGTGGACTTGGTCATGAAGCATACTGTGGGAGTCAAAATGCCCCTAGAAGATCCGGACTTCAAGGATGATTTATATCTAATGTCACACAAGCTCGAAGATCTACGGCCAAAACCCAACAATAATGTTGAATAAGCAGGCAGGGAAGACATGATTTCAAGTAAATGTAGAGAAGAAATGGGTGAAGAAGATACCCAACCAAAAACAACAATAACAAACATCAGTCTCCGTCAATGGTAGGAATGTAAAAGAAGTCCTCTTCTCCGGTTATCTATGCACTAACGTTTTGTCTACGGGCTGCAGAGAAGAGAGCGTCAGTGTCAGACAGAATGTCAGAAGCAAGGCAGACCTATTATAAATCTGAAATCAGAGTAGAAATCTGCTGTACCCAACATAAGAAATAAGATTCTCATTTCCAACACTAATGTCAAGACATTGCTTTTGTAAAATTCCGGCAGTTGGCTCAAGGAACTCTCGGAACAAACCAGCTAAGAACCTATTGCCTAACAAATACACATAGGAAATGGAGATAGATTGGGCACATGCTGAGAAGACTGTTGAGTGACATCATGCACCAGGCCAAAGAGCGGAACCCAAATTGGTTAGAAATACTTCCTTAAGCGTATCCTAAGTTTTAGCCTACTTTCCTTAATTACTGTGAAGTAACAGAGAGTAGAAAATGCCATATTAGATATGATACACAATAATGCAGTCTTGATAATTGGTTGAAGTTTCTAACACAGCTTATTTCGCATACTCATACCGATCTATTTCTAATTTATTCGAAATGTCTACTAAGACTCATGTAATAAATTGGAATAATAATGTTAACAGTGATTATAATATGAATAATAAGGGATTTAAAAGCTTAGAAGCGCCAGCACACAAAGAACTCATTTCGAAGGCCTTAGAAGCGTAGAATTCTTAGTGAGGTTTGAATAATAATAATGATAATAAAAATTTGCTTTATTCCAAAACACTACTTGTGATACAGAATGGAATTCTCAGCATTTTTACTACAGCATTGCATCCAGTTAGTACATTATCGATAAATAAAATTCTACATAGATTAAGGAAATCTCACTTCATTATGACAACAACATATTGGCATGTCGGTAGCAAAGCCAAAGCTGGACAGTGTTTGAAAGTGTTAGAAAAGTAGGTGCTATCATATTTACTGGCGTAAGCGGAAGAAAGAAACAAAGCAGCACATAACGGAAAAAAAGAGGGAGAGAGAAAAGGAAAAGAAAGAAAACGCTGTACCTATAAATGATATGAGTTGGAAAGACGAGATCCAGTTGTTCTACTGACTATTTAATGAATTATGCTAATTATGCTAATGCTTTCTTTATCACACAGAACACGAGCTAAGTAGGTTATGGTTGAGTTTTTGTACTTGCTGGTGCGAGCATATAGTTTTCTATATAGGCTTCTGGTTTTGCCTGATGAGATACAAGGGGAGAGCTGTGAATGAAGAGGGTGGTGTGAGTTAGATAAAATGGATTTAGCCTATTTTTCACATGAGTCCATGTGCCTATCAACCAGAATATTAACAAGCTGGTTAAGTGGCACATTGCTTACCCTACTGACAACCTTTAATATCCTGCGTAATATGTTATGGTCTTTCTTCAGTAGCCCGGGAAAAACTAAGGGGGAACAATAGAGAATAATAGGCAGTATGCGAGAGTTAACGAATTGTAGGAGTAAGGGTTGGGTTATACCAGAATGTCTTGACTTCTTATTTAGAAGGTAAGATGGAATATTTTCTTAGAAATCATCAAGATATGAGACGACCAGGAGAGATCAGCAGATAGAATGACACCTAGGTATTTAATTTCCGACTTGGTTTTTATTTCAGTGCCGTCTATGTTGCACACCTCGTGAGAGCCAACCAGTTTGTTTAGGTCAGATTTATGCCTGAAGGTGAAATTGACTGTTTGGCATTTGGAGGGGTTTAAAGTAAGACCCCGGTTGAATAGGGTCAAAGTAGTAAAAAGTGATACAGGTGAGGAAACAGAGAGAAATAGAGAGACAGCGAAATCACTGAATCTTTGTTATTCAAATCAACATCAAAATGACACAGCATTAGTTCCAAATATATGACAAACTGCATTATTAAACAGGATTCTATATAGCAAGCTAGGAAGTTCTGTGGGTACATTGATGTAATTGTGATGGATCCGTTGTGCTGATTAGCAAAATATTTCGGTTGACAATATTGTATTACTGTATTTCACATCAAATAAACTTATTGGATATGCAATTATTTTCTACCACACTGTCCGAATTTTGTGGTTACCGTAAAGCAGTAAATTGCTTTCCAAGTGAAATTACAAGTTATGCATTTATGATAAATTATCATTGGTTCTATGCTGTGTGATGACGTAAAAATAATCACTGCCCAGGTGCACACAGTGAAAACTATACACTGAATACCATTTAATTTAACACAAATGGAAGCAATTAGACTGTCGTACAAATGCAGATGTCTAATCTCGGAACACATGAATCGCTGTCTGAAGTAGATTTTTATTTTCTGGAGGATAAGAAATAGCTTTTTCGGCGCACAAGAAATAAGGATACAAGATCGGGATAATCTCTTGCACTTAATTATACTTTTGGCAAGAGATGGGGGGGGGGGTTCGATTTCACACTCACATTTCTTTCTACTCGAAACTGCCGAGCTAAATAAGGATAGTGCTTTCCAATGTCGATGTATCCCTTTACGTTCCACAATACTATTCATTACTGTATTGCCATGCATGAATCAATAATGGGAAAGCTGCGAATTGTGGCAATTTTATGCTGACTGCCCAAATTTGTATGAAAATTCAGTCAATGAGAATTATCAATAAAACACATATATAATCACAGGGTGGGAAATTCTTACGAAGCATGTAATTCAAAAAACGTTGAAAAGGGGTAATCTGAATACAGACGATAGGGGAATAATTTATCTTCTAGTTACATTATTGGTCTGACTTCATATGACACAAAAGTCTTCGTGAAAGGCTCACTATTTTTTTTAATAATAATAATAATTTGCTTTATTCCAAAACACTACTTGTGATACAGAATGGAATTCTCAGCATTTTTACTACAGCATTGCATCCAGTTAGTACATTATTACTAAATAGAATTCTACATAGATTGAGGAAATCTCAGTTCATTATGACAACAACATATTGGCATGTCGGTAGCAAAGCCAAAGCTGAACAGTGTTTGAAGGTGCTAGAAAAGTAGGAGCTGTCATATTTACTGGTGTAAGCGAGAGAAAGAAACAAAGCAGCACATTACAGAGAAAAAAAGAGAGAGAGAATAGGAAAAGAAAGAAAGAAAATGTTGTACCTATAAATGGTATGAGTTGGAAAGACGAGATCCAGTTGTTCTACTGACTATTTAATGAATTATGCTAATTATGCTAATGCTTTCTTTATCACACAGAACACGAGCTAAGTAGGTTATGGTTGAGTTTTTGTACTTGCTGGTGCGAGCATATAGTTTTCTATATAGGCTTCTGGTTTTGCCTGATGAGATACAAGGGGAGAGCTGTGAATGAAGAGGGTGGTGTGAGTTAGATAAAATGGATTTAGCCTATTTTTCACATGAGTCCATGTGCCTATCAACCAGAATATTAACAAGCTGGTTAAGTGGCACATTGCTTACCCTACTGACAACCTTTAATATCCTGCGTAATATGTTATGGTCTTTCTTCAGTAGCCCGGGAAAAACTAAGGGGGAACAATAGAGAATAATAGGCAGTATGCGAGAGTTAACGAATTGTAGGAGTAAGGGTTGGGTTATACCAGAATGTCTTGACTTCTTATTTAGAAGGTAAGATGGAATATTTTCTTAGAAATCATCAAGATATGAGACGACCAGGAGAGATCAGCAGATAGAATGACACCTAGGTATTTAATTTCCGACTTGGTTTTTATTTCAGTGCCGTCTATGTTGCACACCTCGTGAGAGCCAACCAGTTTGTTTAGGTCAGATTTATGCCTGAAGGTGAAATTGACTGTTTGGCATTTGGAGGGGTTTAAAGTAAGACCCCGGTTGAATAGGGTCAAAGTAGTAAAAAGTGATACAGGTGAGGAAACAGAGAGAGATAGAGAGACAGCGAAATCACTGAATCTTTGTTATTCAAATCAACATCAAAATGACACAGCATTAGTTCCAAATATATGACAAACTGCATTATTAAACAGGATTCTATATAGCAAGCTAGGAAGTTCTGTGGGTACATTGATGTAATTGTGATGGATCCGTTGTGCTGATTAGCAAAATATTTCGGTTGACAATATTGTATTACTGTATTTCACATCAAATAAACTTATTGGATATGCAATTATTTTCTACCACACTGTCCGAATTTTGTGGTTACCGTAAAGCAGTAAATTGCTTTCCAAGTGAAATTACAAGTTATGCATTTATGATAAATTATCATTGGTTCTATGCTGTGTGATGACGTAAAAATAATCACTGCCCAGGTGCACACAGTGAAAACTATACACTGAATACCATTTAATTTAACACAAATGGAAGCAATTAGACTGTCGTACAAATGCAGATGTCTAATCTCGGAACACATGAATCGCTGTCTGAAGTAGATTTTTATTTTCTGGAGGATAAGAAATAGCTTTTTCGGCGCACAAGAAATAAGGATACAAGATCGGGATAATCTCTTGCACTTAATTATACTTTTGGCAAGAGATGGGGGGGGGTTCGATTTCACACTCACATTTCTTTCTACTCGAAACTGCCGAGCTAAATAAGGATAGTGCTTTCCAGTGTCGATGTATCCCTTTACGTTCCACAATACTATTCATTACTGTATTGCCATGCATGAATCAATAATGGGAAAGCTGCGAATTGTGGCAATTTTATGCTGACTGCCCAAATTTGTATGAAAATTCAGTCAATGAGAATTATCAATAAAACACATATATAATCACAGGGTGGGAAATTCTTACGAAGCATGTAATTCAAAAAACGTTGAAAAGGGGTAATCTGAATACAGACGATAGGGGAATAATTTATCTTCTAGTTACATTATTGGTCTGACTTCATATGACACAAAAGTCTTCGTGAAAGGCTCACTATTTTTTTTAATAATAATAATAATTTGCTTTATTCCAAAACACTACTTGTGATACAGAATGGAATTCTCAGCATTTTTACTACAGCATTGCATCCAGTTAGTACATTATTACTAAATAGAATTCTACATAGATTGAGGAAATCTCAGTTCATTATGACAACAACATATTGGCATGTCGGTAGCAAAGCCAAAGCTGAACAGTGTTTGAAGGTGCTAGAAAAGTAGGAGCTGTCATATTTACTGGTGTAAGCGAGAGAAAGAAACAAAGCAGCACATAATGGAAAGAGAAGAGAGAGAAAAGGAAAAGGAAAAAGGAAAATGTTGTACCTATTGATGATGTGAGTTGGAAAGACGAGATCCAGTTGTTATTAAAGATTAGCCTTAAGCGATGAGAAGAATCCTTTGGTTTCGTGCTCGGTGTAGACAAGACGCGGCTGGTGTGATTTGTTCCTCACTTTGTGAAATATCAGCCGGTGGCATTTAGAAGTAGACTCGGATGGTAGAAGTAGATTCGGATGGTTTGAACCTGTTCGCCTCTTTGACCTTGGTTAAAAGGGGTACACCATTAACCAGAATCAAAACAGCTAGCAATCTGGTTAATAAGTAGTGATCGTTAATGTGAGTGGTACCCAGCTACTCGTATTAACCACTCAGTAACGTAAGGAGCAATGAATCATGCACATAAGTAGAAAGATAATTCTTCATATGAACAGTTAGACAGAAAAGTCCCTGGTTGAAAGTGTTTAGTAGCATAGATTAAGGTCTCAGGATGGAAACTACCTTTCTGGGGTTTCCAATTACCTCTTACTAGATAATGAACACATGAAACGATGCGATATCATTATGACAAAAATAATAAACTGAGCTCTAAATATCATCCATTAAATAATCCCGTTTCATAGTGTGTGTGTGATATATCTAATATACACACTAATATCGAATTACATTCTAACCATATGCCCATGTTTTACTCGAAAAGCACTTTCTCAAGGTCACTGTAAACTTTAATCAACAGTTGTCTTCTCTGCCTTAATACTGAAAACCAGATGACCAGAAAGGATAATCAACAAGGAACTCTCGCAACGGATCAGCAAAGACAATTATCTCCCGAAGGAAATGGAGATGGATGAGGTACAGGCTGAGAGACAGTTGAGTGAAATCACCTGCCGGGCCATCGAGTTGAACTCGAATGGGAAACGACGAGTTGGGCAACTGTCCACTGGTGGCATGGAGAAGATTGTGTTAGAAGAAAATGGCAGCTTATGGGCAATCGTAGGGCCAACTAAAAGGAACTGTGGGGAACAGAGTGAATGCGAGAATGTGTGATGCTGAACCCCTGTGTTCCGTACAGGGAGTAATAATATAATAGTCTATATAGCTCATGTTTTACATAAATCTGCATTTAACTTACAGAATTTCCACCATTGGTGTGAAACTTTAACCATTCACTTTCTATCCAGTCACTTCTAACGTCAGACAGTGATGATTTCTGTCGACTAAATTTATAATTTACATGGAAATTGAATCTGGAGAAAATTGCTTTCGAAATCCCCTTGTATATAAGCGGTGACTGAGATCAAATATCTGAAATATGAGTGTTTCATCACCTGATGATAACGTAATCTTGTAACTCACGGAAAAGTTGACTCCTACTCCATTATGGATAAGATTTTATTTTGATAAATCACACAGTGTTGTACAGTAATATTAACTGATGACCACCTTTCGAGCACAAACTATTGCTCATAATCATATCAAGTTACTCACACAACTTTTTTCCTTCACACATATATATATATATATATATATAGTAAATTAAAACCAGAAGATGTCATTCCTAACATAGAAGTAGCACTAAGCTCAATAGATAAGACAACAGCAGAAGAGGTTCGAGCACAATGTGCATTAACCTTGAAAAATCAAAAGAAGGCGAAATCAAACTTAACAGCATCGGAAAGACTAGCTTTAATTAGTCTAAAACAGGATAAAAACATTGACATTGCAAAAGCTGATAAAAGAAACTCTACAGTAGTTTTGGATAAATCTGACTATATCAAGAAAGTCACTGAACATATTAAGACGGGTCCATATGAGGAAATTAAGAAGCCCGTAGATACAATAATGAATAAGGTTAAAAAATCCACAGCGGAATTAGTACGCAGAATGAAGCCGTCACTGGGTGAGTCAAAATGGTTTAATTTAATGCCTAAAACTAATAATGCTAGTAGAATGTATGGTACTATTAAAATACATAAACCAGGGTACCCCATACGACCAATAGTAGATTTTAGGAATACTCCTACTTATGAATTATCAAAACACTTAGCTCTAATATTATACCCCATTAGAAATCGCTCAATCTCTAGACTAACTAATTCATTTGAGATGAAAAATAAACTAAATGACATTCAACTAGAGAATGATAAAACAATGGTTAGTTTTGATATAACTAGTCTTTATACTAATATACCAATCAATATGGCCTTAGAAGAAGTTAAAAAAGAACTAACTGCAGATCCTGAACTCACTCATAGGACGAAGTTGCCCATTGAGGAAATTATTTTAGGAATTCAGTTATGCCTCACATCTACTATCTTTAAATTCCAAGGCAAAATACATAGACAAACTGAAGGTGTAGCAATGGGATCACCAATATCCCCTATCGTAGCAGATATATTTATGGATAGCTGGGAAAATATGGCTCTTAATAGGTTTAATCCTACTCCAAAAATATGGTGGAGATATGCAGATGACACTTTCACTGTGTTAAAAACAGAATATATCTCTGGCTTCTTGGCACATGTAAACTCACTAGT